>JAYEPQ010000002.1:48543086-48583086 GCA_036321105.1 Dracaena cambodiana | reverse complement strand
ATTATTAAGAAGGGGTATTTTTAGATTTTTCCCTTAAATCTTTATAAATTATGATTTAGTCGCTCAAATCTTCATATTTAGGATTTAGTCTCCCAAATCCTTTAAGTTAGTACAATTTAATCTCATCTCTCTGTTAGTTTTTCCGTCCAAATAAACCGCAAAATTTAATTTTTATTTTTTAAATAATAAAATGACGCAAATACCCTGTCTATTACTCTCATATGGACTTCAACAACCCTAAATTTTTCTTCAGACTGACATTAGCTAATTTCACTTCAGAAGTCCTAAATTTTTTCCATCTACCCTGTTCCTCTCATTAGAACCAACCAAAGGGCCAGCTAGGATCGGTGGGGTGGGGTAAATTTTTTCCATCTGATCCATGTTCCTCTCATTAGATCGAGCCGAAGGGGCAGCCAGAATTGGTGGGGTGGAGCGAAGCGAAGGGGCGACTGGCGATCGGCGACTCGCGGCCACTGGAGCGAGGTTTGAGGCGAAGTGGCGGCTGGCGGATCTTGAGGCGAGTGGCGATCGGCAGATTGGCCACTGGAGCAAAGCTTGAGGCAGAGCGAAGGGACGAGAACATCGACAGCCTGCCGAGCAATGAAGAGGATCGAGCGGAGGATGAGGGTCGAGAGGAGGAGCCTATTGAGACCGCGGTCGAGGTCAAGTACAGGACGGAGAGCGAGTATTTGGAGACGATTCGAGCTGCTGCCAAGACAGTTGAGGAGGAGGAGGATGATGATGATAGGGAGGAGAGAGAGGAGGTTGAGGGGAGGAGAGATTCTATGATTGCAGATCTTTTGCAGAAAAGCCAGCTCGAAGAGCGCGGACGGGTTCGACGATTGCTTGCTTCGAGGTAATTCGATGATTTTGATAGTAAAAGTTGGGAGTTTCTAGATGGGCACAACTAATTTCCTAGTGAGCCCACTTTAAAAGTCTTCTTTTTTACCACTTTGCCATTTTATTTTTTGATCAAAAATACCCTTCCACATCTCCTCCTTCATCTTCCCATCCTGCTTCCTTTTTTTTCCCGCATGAAACCAGAGAGAGGAGCTGTAGAGGAGAAAATGAGGGGAAAAAAATTCCATTTCTCAAAATCTCGACTCCATACAGAAATTAAAGTCTAAATTTATCTTAAATCTCCTCTCTCATTGTCTAACCCTAGAAAATAGAAAACATAATTCTTTTGTGAGTCAATGGAGAAGAAAATGGAGTTGCGCAACTTGGCGATGGTTTCATTCGACAATCGAAAGTCATTGGAGGTATGAATTGATCATCATTTTTTAATTTTTACAATTTTTAATTTTAAAGGAATAGATTTATTTAAAATAGAGATCGGCTAGGAAGAACGGTTTTGATTTTGCAGCCGTTCAATGGGGTCAAATTCGCAGAGACTTGGTAACCGAGCTAGACGAAAATGAGCTACCCTACATTAGTCTATTTGGAAGTGTCGATTGGTTTGTTCAGCTCCGAAAGTTAATAAACTATTTTAGAGAATTACCAAGTTCCGACCACTGGATGACTTTGCCCGACATGGGTCATTTGATAGCGTCGATATTTAATTTAGTGTTATTCTTTATTTTCAATGCCCAATGCCTAACTTTCCTACTGCTAAGATCACCGCCTCCAGCCTCAATTCTCTAGATCAAGGAAGTGACCATGGCTTTCGTTGGAGGATGTCATTTTGTCCCGGTAAATTTCGTATCCTATATAGTTTACTATTCCTTCATATCCAACATTTGAATACAAATACAGATCCGTAATGCAACTTTCAATCATGCAGGTTAAACTAAAGGCTAGACATCCAGTTCCCAACATCGCGCTTAATTGGCACCGTCATCGTGACTCGGTGGCAACTGGATGGCAAGATTTTTATATGGAGCGAATTGAACAATTCAAGCAACTTGTGTCACCGACTGTAGCAACACAAGATATCATTGAATTATAATCAATGATATGATGGATGACCTCATTATGTGCATATCTTTTGTTTGAACCAGTTAACAATTGTACTTATATTAAATGAAAAAAAAAGTTAAGTGTCATATATATCGTTGTGCCTTGCAACCCTATTTGTGTCTTGTATATCACGGTGCCAAAGTTAGGTGTCACTTATTTGTAAACCCTATTTGTGTCTTGTATATCGCGGTGCCAAACTTTAATTTTGAAGTTATGAATGACTTATATATATGTTGGATCAATGATGCCAAGTTGTTGATATGTTTTGATACCAAGATGTTGACATGATGGACCGTTGTACACACGACATGCACGATATACTGAATTGATAACAAACTTACTATCTACCAGGTTTTGCACACCGTATCACTTAAATTTCTAAAACTGTATCCGCGATCCGGATTTACAGAACCGGATCAATTTTAGCTGATCCGAGACTGTAAACCCGGATGGAAACAACATGTCCGTGCTGACTAGCCCGGATGAGGAGTTTTCAAATTTTGCCCCCCCCCCCATCCAAGCTAACCAGCCCAGACAGAGAGTATCTGTCCGGGCTGGTTAGCTTGGACGGGGGGGCGAAATTTGAAAACTCCTCATCCGGGCTAGCCAGCTCGGACATGTTGTCTCTGTCCGGATTTACAGTCCCGGATCAGATAAAATTGATCCGGTTCTGTAAACCCGGATCGCGGATACGGTTCTAGAAATTTAAGTGATACACTGTGTCGAACAACAACTTGGCATCATTGATCCAACATATACGAGATTGGTCCAACATATCAACAACTTGCCATCATTGATCCAACAAATACACAAGTAATTCAAAACTTCAAAATAAAAGTTTGGCAAAATTAGCTAAAATTGATATGGTTTACAAAATTAGGGTTTACATATATTGAAGAACCGTATCAGGGCATGTTGAACAACAACGATCCAACATCTTCATGAACTTGGTATCAAAACATATCAACAGCAGAATAAATATCATGCATGTCGAACAACAACGGTCCAACATATCAACAAGTTCAAAAACGGTGTCCATATCAATACTTGTCCATGCTTCAAACACACAGAATAACGGCAACTTCATTTTGAGTTTGAGACTCATTTAAAAATAACGGCAACTACAACTTGATATATATAACATGTTCCTTGAGTACATCTTCATTTAAAAAGAACAACAAACTAAAAGAAATCTCTGTTCCATGCTAACAACTGCTTTTTAGAATTTGAGACTCATATTAAAAAAGAACAACAAATTCTAGGTTCTTCGAAACTTCAGAGCGGGTTGTTTCCTTGTGGGTTGACGGCGTCTTGAAGAGGTAGGACGATCGGTGGGGGATTGCGCAACGGGCTGTAATACTGTGTCAATATCAGTTTGTGTGCACCCGGTTAGAACTGATTTTATCTTGACGAGGGCATTATAGAGCAAACTCGGACGCCTCTTGCTTGCGGTCTCGCCTTGCTCTAAGAAGGGATTAATAATTGCTGTAACTTCTTGAATTCTCTGCATATATTATGGAAAAATATATATAAGTTCGATTATACTCAATTAATTCACAAAGAATAAAAAAACCAAACATTACCTCGTCATTATTTTTCTGTGGGACATCATCAGTATTTGTCTGCGGGACATCTTGCGCCCCCTCTCGATTTGAGGCATTGGTGGACGGATCAATAAAGCGTCTAGATACCTTTTCATACCACACCATATAATCATGCGTGCACTCACCTGGGGTACTTGCCTCTACGCCTCGATGCTCCTGTGCAAGTACATGATCTAACCAACTCAGCCACATTTCCTCAGCGTATCCATATGTCACCGAGTAGCTTTTGCTCGTAAGTCTACGTTTTTTTCGAATAGGACTGAACGGTGGAGGTGGAATGTACTGACGATGTCCAAACTGCCGTAACACCCGTACAGGTGATAAGACTCGACAATTTCCTTCATTTTCAATGTACCCATATAAAAGGATACTTCCTGAAATGGATGGGTATCTCTAAAGGACCGATATGGGTCCCATGTCACCTGCAATGTCATGATATTAACAAAAACAATATCAAAATTTGATATTATGATCGTTTGGAAAAAAACACCAAATAATTTTTTCCAAATAAATTTTCATTTTGCCTAACCTCGTTGACCGTCAACGTGTCAAGCCTATCCCTAATAGCTCTGACATGCTCCAAAGAACTTTGTTGTCACGTTTGCTCAACCACCGGCATGCTTGTGGCTGGTCAGGTCTGTATCCACCATTTAAGACCGGCATTAAAGACGGAAAGTGAGCGAAGATTCACGCCTGCAGCAATGTTAAATACCCGGACATCTGTGCCGCATGGGCTCGAGAGGAAAGACCAAACTGTCTGTAAAAATACGCTAGAGCTCCAGCACCCCAGGCATATGTATGCACGTTCTCGACATCATGTAGAAGTGCAAGATAGTCAACAGAGACCCTTGTGCCTCTCTTGTCTCCGAAAAGTGTGCACCCAAGAAGATAAATAAGAATGCTCAAACAGCACATAATATTTTCCGATCTAAATCTGTATCTGTCACATCGCTAAACCATTTCTTGAGCCAGTCAAGGCGCACTGAAGCTCCACCTTTCGTGCTCAACTCCTGAAAAGCTTTATTATATCCGACACCCAATGAGTCAGTTAGTTGCTCAACTGCAATGAGCCCATCTGTTCTGTCTGGAAGACTAACGGACTTTCCTTTTACTGGCAAACCAAAGAGACATGCTACATCATCAAGAGAGATCGTCATTTCTCCAAAAGGCAAGTGAAAGGTATTCGTTTTTGGATGCCAACGCTCGACAAATGCAGTTAGTTCAACGCTACTAATGTACTGATAAGAACATATTATGAGCAGTGCTAAAGAGGAATTACGTGTGTTGCACAAAACGGGTATTTGGCTGTCCAGATTCTAGAGACCATGTGTTTATTTTTCTCATGTGATTTAGGCACCGTAATGGATCTCGTTCCTGAAATGATAACAAAGCAAAATATTTTAGATAACCAACTACTAGGATAAAATTGAATTCAAAGTTATTATGTCTGACCTCATTCTTAGATATAAAGAAAGCAACGTGTGTTCTAAAACTTTTCAAAAGAGACAAATCAATCGGTCCTCCATTTATTGGCCACACTTCCTTTTCATCTAAGTCTGACTCATCGATACCCCTACTTTCTTGCGATAAACCTCGAGGAATGTGTAATGTAAGGGTTTCTGTGGCAGTATCAACCTGCGAATCCGGTTCGTCACGAATTTCAGGAATGTTAGGATCGATGGCTGGACGGATCCCCATTTTCTTCCTCCTATTTGAGGCTGTTGGTCGAATTCGAGATAGATGCACCGGATCCATCTCTAAATCACCAACGATTTTATTTGCACAATGAAAATTTAAATTATCAAATATCACATATCACAATATGCTAATTATAATTGCCTATCTAAATCCATTAAATAACATAACATAAACACACAAGATCTATATTTCAATTTATTCCGGATTCGAAAATCAAAAATTAACCATCTAATCCAAGCACAAAAAAAAAACAACTAATATTCACAATATAAATTTTGCACTTAACTATTATAATTTCCAACTAACATTAATCGATAACAACAATATAATCTAAACTATTTTAACCAATAAAAACTTTAATTTCACCATAACTAAATATAAAGAAATTATTTTTTCCCCAATCTCTTTGTCCCTCAACTAAATCTACCCTCATCAACACTCATTTCCAAATTTTTCCCTAAATCAAAATGCAAAAAATAACACAAAAAATTAGGGCTTCATTTTTACCTTAAAATCAAGAAAAACACTAACTCCTCTCTTCCTTTAAATCCGCCTTTGTGGCGGAGTGCCGGTCGGGACACGGGCGGCTGGAGCAGGGGAAGTGGCCGGAAGGGGGTGGAGAAATGGGTGGTCCGGCTAGAACTCTTGGATAAGAGATTTCGGGTTATTGGGAGAGAGAGTGGAAAGCAGATGGGTTTAATAAAGTAGGAGAAGGGGGGAGAGATGGGTTTGGAGAAGGAGTTAATTTTGAGGGGGAAAAGTTGGGTTTGGAAAATCGGCTGGAGTGAAAGAGATGGAAAAGATGAGGGCAAAGGTGGTATTTATGTATGCTCACTACGAAAAAAAACAAGGGATTTTCAAAGGAGAGGTGTGCGCACTAGGAAAAATGGGCTCACTAGGATAAAATCTGTGCCCATCTAGAAATTCCCTAAAAGTTGGATCTTTTTATTGCAAGTAATTGTTTTTGTTTGGTGATGTTTGTATAGTTTCGGTTTTGGTAGTAAAAGGGCAACTTTGCTACTTGAATACTGTAAAATTATGAAATTCTTAGAGAAATTCTTTTCTTTTTTGAAAGTTGTAAGTAAAATTCAAGGTGGGTTTCTTTGCTTGTATTTGCTGTAATTTTAATTTTCAATATCTTAAATTTTTCACTGATACTGTGGGGTTCTAAAACCTGAACCTGCTGATGAGTTTCGTCTCCTTGTGAAGCACAGGCAGTCAGTTACTTCTGTTGCTCTATTTGCAGATGATACGAGGGGTTTCTCAGCTTCGAAAGATGGAACAATTGTGCATTGGGATGTAGAGAGCGGTAAAGCTGAAAATTTTGTTGCAAAATTGTGTTGTGATTTGAAAATATTTGTAATGAGCTCTGTTATGAACAGTTTCTTGATACTTGTATTGAGCTCTGTTATTGAACAACTTGTTACTTATTTATTGTGATATGGATGCATTTGTTAAAATATATATGTGGCCTAATTGATGGCAAATTTGTCAAATTTTTGTAATGAGCTCTGTTATTGAAGTGTCTACTTTCATAAGAATTCTCTGGACTGAGAACAAGTTCTCAGTCCATCTCTGGACTGAGAACAAGTTCTCAGTCCTGAGAATTAATTGGCTAGAGAGAGATAAGAATAAAATTTCTTGGTTATATGATAATGAATAGAGAGATAGAAGAGAAGAAGAAGGGGAAAGTTAATGAACCCAATGAAAAAAAAAGAGAAGAGAGGAGGAAAAGTAAAGAAAAAGAGAAGAGAGGAGGAAGAGGGAAGAAGAATTAAGGAGGGGTAAAACGGAAAAATCAGGTTAAAAAATAAACTGGGCTAACGGAAGTTAGGGATGGGACTAAATTATAGTAATTTAAAGGATTTGGGAGACTAAATTCTAAATATGAAGATGTGAGGGACTAAATTATGATTTATAAATATTTAAGGGACAAATCTGTAAATATCCCTATTAAGAAAAGGAAAAGAAGAAAGTACAGGGGAGGAGAATCAGATTGTGCTCAATCACCACTTTATTTAGTGTTGGATTCCTTTTGTGGCGATGGATTCCTTTTGTGGCGATGAGACTCACTGCTTTGTCTCATTGATGACCTGTGCAACTCAATTGTGGACAGGGAAGAGGGTGGTCGGCCAGGAAAAATTCTATTTACACACGAAAATTTACTTTTCATGATACGATTTTAAAATTTATAAATAATTACAAGTTTACCAATTATTTTTTTACTAAGTTATCCTTTTAAATCACAAATTAAAACTTTTTAAAATTTAGAATTACAACTCATTATCTTTCTTCTCTGTTTTTTCTCCAGAACCTTTAAAAATATTTTTTAGTAGAATTTAATTTTTAAAAAAATACATCTCCCACAAACCCATTGATTTGATTTCTTAACCTCTTAAATTTTTTAAATTCATGTTTCTAAAAATATTTGGAGAAATTTTAAATTCTTCGATTTTACTATAATAAGTAAAATTAAGGTTTGAAGTTTTAGTTTGAGTTTTTTTATTGAAATAGAAAATTCCAACATGCAATTGGTGTCGGAGGATAAATCTAAGATACAATTTAAATTTATTCTTAGTTTTTTATGTGTATTTGTTTGTAATTTATTATAATTTATGATTCTTTTGTGATGGAGACGTCGGCTTCTGGTCGGGTTTTAATACCCGACCAAGCAAATTTTTGGTTGGATATTAATACCCGACCAACATATTTTTAGTTTGGAAATTAATATCCGACTCGAAAAATTTGAAATCGTACAACATAAGGAGATAGAGAGAAGGAGAAGGGTTAAACTTGGAAAAAAAAAAATTGGATGCATAGAGTAAATTGGTGGCATTTCAAAATGAAAAATTAGTATAAAGAGCACTCAGGACGTCAAAAGTAAATTGCAGTTTATAAATAGAATTTCGCGTCGGCCAGCCTCCTTAAACCAATTAGAGTCTGCTTGCATAAGCCAAATAAGTCTTGAGCCTAGAATCTCTCTAGAGATCTAAAAAGAGTCCCTTTTTCTCCCTTAAAAGGGATATTTCTACATCAAGCGAGGATACTACTGTAGATACCAAAAAAAAAAAAAAAATCCAAATTTGCTAAGCGGGAAGCAACTCGCGGGTGCACCCGCGGGTTGCAACCCTCGGGAGCCCCCGCGGGAAGCAACCCGCGGGAGCACCCGCGGGTTGCAACCCGCGGGAACCCCCGCGGGAAGCAACCCGCGGGACCTCCCGCGGGTTGCAACCCGCGGGACCTCCCGCGGGTTGCCACCCGCGGGAGGATTCCCGTGGGTGGCAACCCGCGGGGGCGATCCCGCAGGTTGCCACCTGCGGGTTGTTTTCCGTTCTTTATTTCCCATTGATTTATTTCCTTGGACTGATAATCTGTGATCCGCTTTTTCAGGAGAGAATTGAGCCGAATTTGGAGCTTCTTCGGTCTATAAAATACAGGAATTTAACGGGAGAAGGGACTTTGGACTTTTCTGGATTCTTGGACTTTGGGGAGATTTTAGGCGAGCTCGGGAAATTAAGAAGCAGAGCAGAGCCATCTTCTCCTGGTCGGACGGTCAACGGAGGCAGCAGCAAGACTCCACCGCCACCCGAACCCACGAAAAAAAGGGAATAAATTAATATTCCCGTTCTTGTAATTTCTCGGAATTTTTGTAATCTCAATTTCCTTGTAATCAATCAATTTTGCAATGGAATCAAAGATTCAATTTTCGGGCAAACAAGAACTGGCGACCACAGTGGGAGCCCCTCTGTTTACAACAGAGAATCTGGTGGCGCAGTCCGACCGGGTGCCGATTGGCTCAATGGTTGAGACGCTGGTCATAGAAGTTGACCAGCAAAAATATGAGGAGTTTCTTTCCTCCTCTGATTCGGAGCCTAGACGTCATCGCCGGGTGATGATGAAAAAAGGTGAGGCGTCATCGCCCACCGGAAATCAAAAGGCGTCATCGCCTATGAAAATTTACGAGGCGTCATCGCCCGTTGTAATTTACGAGGTATTATCGCCCGTTCCAAAGTCAAGCCAAAAGTCAAACCAGTCCCTGACCCGCTCTCAGAAGAGAAACCTGAGGCGTAAGGCACAGCGGGCCCGCCTCAACAGTGCCTCTGGAAAATTGCGGTCAGAAAATCCAGATCAGGAAACATCGGGAAGAAAAAATTCCAAAAATGAAAATCCGCAGGCAGAAGTGTGGGTTGCACCGCACGGGGGCAACCCCGAGGTTGCAACCGCGGGTGGAAACCCGCGGTTCCAACCGCTGGTTGCAACCGCGGGTGGAAACCCGCGGTTCCAACCGCGGGTTGCACCCCGCGGGTGCAACCCCGCGGTTGCAACCGCCGGTGCAAACCCGCGGTTCCAACCGCGGGTTGCACACCGCAAGTTGCAACCCGTGGGTTGCACTCCGCAGGAAAAATCAAGGGTTGGTTCTGGTGTCTATTCGGGCACACGCGCAGTGAGCACACAACGCACATCTAACTTTTTGGCTACTCTCTCAGGTGTACCATCCCGTTCCTCTACAAACAAATATAAGGATGTGCTCATGAACTCACCTGAGGATAGGTCTTCAAATTTCTCTTCGGATGAACATATTCATGATAGAATCCTCCAGATCCTGAAGAACAAGTCAGATGCGTGCGAGGCCCGCACAACTGCGCAGGCCAGCACACACTCCAGAAGAATCCGCAGAAGGGTTGGAGAACAATCTAATGCTGGAAAAGAGCTCAGCCCTGAAATATTACAAACTCTCCAGTATTATGAACCAAATTTGAGACGCAAAATACGTCAAGATGCAAATAGAGAGGAGAAGATACCTCAAGACTTGAGAGAATTCCTCAATTGGAAGAAGAACTCTGCACAGAATACTCCTCAATGCCAATGCGAACAGTTAATCTCAACTGTTCTATCAAACTGCTAGTGCCATCCGAGACGATCCGTTTTTGAGCGGATCACCGAACCTAAAAGAATACGGACGGTGAAAAAGACATACTCTGGGACTGATCTACCTGTTGCCTCATCAAATATGGTTAATAAAGGCAAAAAGGTGGTCGGAAACAACCTTTCGGATAAGGAAATTACTCCAGGGTCAAAAGGAGTTTCTATCGAACCAGAGGGCGCGCTTCTAGAAGAAGTCTCTGAAAGGCTTGAGAGACAAGAAAAACGTCTCGAACAGCACGAGGAGACCATAGGAGAAATGAAACAACTTTTGATTGAGTTGCTGGCTCAAACTAGAAAGAACCAATCATCGCCGTCCATTTCTAGTCGGCAGAAAGGAAAACGGCCTGTCCAAATAAATGAAGACAGCGAAGACGAAGATGAAGAAGTGCCTCCTCATTCAAGAGAGGAAGAGGAAGTGAAAGTTATCCTCAATCCTCACGCAGAGAAAATAGAGAAGATGGAGAACCAATTACAAGCTCTTCTTCATCACAAAAAGCTACAAGAGGTGGGGGTAGTCCGTCCATATCCCGTAGAATGGGAGACCGTACCCTATCCTGTAAAATATAAACCGTTGAATCTTCAATCATTCGAAGGTAAAGGTTCGCCGCAGCAACACATCTTCTATTTCCTCTCACAGACAGGACATCTCATGGGGAATGATCCAACTATGACTAGGATATTTGCGAGCACTTTACGGGGGCCCGCATTTACCTGGTTTATGCAACTTCCCCAGGGAACAATTAAATCTTGGGCTGATGTAGAACGTGAGTTCCTAGCCCGATTCTTTGAAGATGATACAGAAGTCTCCATATTATCTTTGCTAGCAGCGAAGCAAGAAGAAGGCGAAACGGTCAAAACTTATGTCGAGCGGTTCCGAGAACTTTCCGTTCGATGCCCACATGGCATGACGCAGGATACGCTTGTGGAAACCTGCAGACATAACTTGCTGACCGATATTTTAGACAAGATGGGTTCAGTCGAATCCAAGTCATGGAAGGATCTGCTTAAGCAGGGCGAACAGGCCGAAGAAATACTTCGACGTCTCGAAATGCAACAGTCTGCAACCGGAGACGGTGTAAACGAATCTCCATTCCATTTTTCCCGTTCAAAAGGGAAAGACATAACGGCAATGGCAGTAGAAAGTACACTGAAGCAGAAACCATGGCCAACTACAAGCAACACAGCAAAGTCGCCCAGACTTCAAAAGCAGTATTCGTTCAAGGATGAACATACTGCTACTATGTTCAATCTGCTCACCAAACGCAAGATGCTTAAATTGCTGGAGAGCAAGAGACCTGAAGAAGTAGGGAAAACTAACGATCCAAATTACTGCCTGTACCATCGGATTGTAGGTCACCCCACAAAAAATTGTTTTATCTTAAAAGATAAAATTCAAGCGTTGATTGACGCTGGAGCAGTTCAGCTCAAAGCTGAACAAAAAAGGAGTTAGAGCTAACTCCGACACATTTAATGCGTGAGGTCTAAAGGTACCACTTGGGCTCACAACAATTCCCAAAAAATGGGCTCAAGGCGGTTAATTTAAACCCCCATATATATATATATATATATATATATATATATATATATATATATATATATATATATATATATATATATATATATATATAAATCACCCAACTCCGACAAGGCTACGGGAAGAGAATAAATTTCTCGTCAATCCCACCATACTGGGGGTAAAAAGTATGAATCACCCAACGCCGACAAGGCTACGGGAAGAGAATAAATTTCTCGCCAACCCCATCATACTGGGGGTAATAAGTATGAACCGCCCAACGCCGATAAGGCTACGGGAAGAGAATAAATTTCTCGCCAACCCTACCATACTGGGGGTAAAAAGTATGAATTACCCAACGCCGACAAGGCTACGGGGAGAGAATAAATTTCTCGCCAACCCCACCATACTGGGGGTAAAAAGTATGAATTACCCAACGCCGACAAAGTTACGGGAAGAGAATAAATTTCTCGTCAACCCCACCATACTGGGGGTAAAAGTATGAATTGCCCAACGCCGCTAAGCCAAAGGGAAGAGGAAAAGTTTGGTATTTAAACCCAAACGAAACCCTCGACAACTCACTATGCTGAGGATAATAGCATGGCTAGCCCAACTCAAACGGTAGTTGGTAAAGGCAAAATCAAACCCGTTGATAGCTGGGGGTTTGCTAAAAATCCCACGACAAATCTGTCACAACAGTATTCTTATCCGAATATAAGAATACATCACTGCCCTAAGCTGCTAAGGCAAAGGGAAGAGGAAAAGTTTGGTATTTAAACCCAAACGAAATCCTTGACAACTCACCATGTTGAGGGGAATAGCATGGCTAGCCCGACTCAAACGGTAGTTGGTAAAGGCAAATCAAACCCGTTGATAGCTGGGGGTTTGCTAAAAATCCTAATCAGATAAATCTCCTGTCACGTTAAGATTTCACCTCTGACAGCAAAACTTTTCTTGTCATTTTGCTCCAACAGAGCAAGCGACACTCCAAAATATTAGTCAAGTTAAAATCATACCTCTGACATCATAATTCAAAATCAAATGAGATAAGATCCGATTAAATTCCCTGTCACGTTAAGATTTCACCTCTGACAGAAAAAAAATTCACACTTCATCAAGTCCAACATTACAACCTCTGATGAACGTGCTTTTGATATCGTTAAGTTGAAAATTACCTCTGACGAAAATCATCTCCCTATCAAGTTAACAGTTATCTCTGATAGTCCGATTCCAAAACTAAATACGTTAACCGTCACCTCTGTTTAGTCAGCTTGTCCCTATCACGACTAGATCCTCTGAATAGGTTAAACTCCAAGACACGTTTAATGTCACCTCTGTCTTTTCCTGATTCGTCATACTAGATGTCACTGAACGGTTAGGATTAAAATAAGCACGTTAATATTATACCTCTGCTTGACCTAAAATAAGCACGTTAACATTATATCTCTGCTTGTCCTCTAATGAGTACGTTAAAATCATACCTCTGCTTGTTATAGAATAAATAAATATATTAATAGTTATCTCTATCGACCAAATCTTTTAAAAGGTCTATAACCAAAATTAAAAAATCCAAAGTATTTCGAAATTCAGTACGGTTCAATACAGAACTTCAAAAACTTTGGAGGGGGTTATGTAGATACCAAAAAAAAAAAAAAATCCAAATTTGCTAAGTGGGCACACCCGCTGGGGCGATCCCGCGGGTTGCCACCCGCGGGTTGTTTTCCGTTCTTTATTTTCCATTGATTTGTTTCTTTGGACTGATAATCCGTGATCCGCTTTTTCAGGAGAGAATTGAGCCGGATTTGGAGCTTTTTCGGTCTATAAAATACAAGAATTTAACGGGAGAAGGGACTTTGGACTTTTCTGGATTCTTGGACTTTGGGGAGATTTTAGGCGAGCTCGGGAAATTAAGAAGCAGAGCAGAGCCATCTTCTCCTGGTCGGACGGTCAACGGAGGCAGCAGCAAGACTCCACCGCCACCCGAACCCACGAAAAAAAGGGAATAAATTAATATTCCCGTTCTTGTAATTCCTCGGAATTTTTGTAATCTCAATTTCCTTGTAATCAATCAATTTTGCAATGGAATCAAAGATTCAATTTTCGGGCAAACAACTACCACCTCCTTTAAGATAAGGATGAAATTCCTCTTTAAAATATGAATTTGGGAGTAAATAGATTATCCATTCCGTGGTTAAAGAAAAGTGGATAACCACCTCCTAACTTATAATTGGTTTAAAACAGTTTCAATCTATCTGAAATAGTGTCGATGCAAGGCTACTCTTGCGTTTTGAATTTTATGCAAGGCCACTACTTAGATTCGTGTCTAAAGTGAGGCTAATGATTAACCTTGCATTTTCATCATGATGCGAGACTATTACTAGCCTGGCATTTGGAGCCTTTTTCTATGGAATTTTTTGTCATACTTTGTCATTCTATAGTGTTGGCTTCATGACTGGTGCTACTGTCGTTGAGTTGTTAAAATTTTCTTCGATTTGACTATGATCCATTTTGATAGATGATGAACAAGGGCGATCGAGAGCCCGCGAGTGCTGATGCCGGTGGTCGAGGATGAAGTTCGGTTCATTGGAAAATCTGATCGATGATGTGAAAGGGAAAATAAGGTTTTGTGAAACTAATTATGGTTGGTGAAGGGAAAAAAATAAGGTTTGATGGTGGAATTAGTAGATTTTTGATATATTTGGGGAACACAAATTAGTATTGGGACCTCAGCACCTTCATAAATTCATACCCACTTTCAATGAATTCATTAGAAAAAAAATTTAGGAACAATAGCATATCATTATGCTAGGGGTTTCAAATTTCAATAATATATATATCATATTCAGTTTGAAAATCCTATTTAGAAGAGAAAGCCTTCTACATGCACCACATATACACTTAAACAACCGAAATCTATAAGAACCCCAACAATAAAACCAAATCAAATGAAATACCAAACAATAATCCTTAACAATGGATCAAATTGAATCCAAAATCAAATCTAATCAGGCCCTGGCCTTTTATTGTCCCCATCACTAAGCACAGTAAGCATCATGGAGTAAAAAAACTGGCAAAACTGATTAGTTAAACAAGATATTTTTTTTTTTTACGATAAACGGCGGGATATAACTCTCCGCGTTCCATTAAAGAGATAATAACAAAACAATCATAGTCTAGCACCACTAGTAATGTAGTCCATTAATAGAGATACAAGCCGAAAAGTACAAATAATATTACATAAAAAGCAACAAAGTAAAAACAACAAATAAGAGTATAAATATCCTAAATGTAACAGCTAGGTTTGTCACCACTCCATCTCCTCTTGCACCGTCGAAGTCTTCTCCTATTCCTCCCCTGGTGGGGTACCATCAATGTCAGTGCCCAAGGAGCCATCCGACAAGTGAAGTCTCTCCTCATCCGAGAGAATCCTGTCCAAATCATGAAGTCATGAATGGTAAAGCTCATGCAACAATGAATGGAGTGATATTTGTCATTAAAAAAATCTATTGTTTCTCTCTCTCTCCATATATTCCAGCAATATGCAGCAATCACCGTTCTCAGCTTGTGACTATCATTACCCCCTATCAAGTCTTCTCCATATATTTGTATCTAAAATACAATTGATGTTTAAACCTAAATCCCTAGCACACACGTCCCATGTTCCTCTAGAAAAAGAATAGTTAAACATAATATGTTCAACAGATTCTTCCTCTCTCTTGCACAACACACAGATATTAGGACAATCCATCCCCTTTTTTGTAACTTTGGTCAGGTAAGGAGAGTTTTTTTACAAACTAGCCATAAATATAGCCTTATTTTCTGAGAACACCTAGCTTTCCAAATCCATTTAGTGTCCACAAAAATGACTCCACCATTTATGAAATGGCGATAGGTGGACTTAACTATGAAGTTACTATCGTTCTCCCATCTCCAATATGGTCTGTCCTCTTCTATTAGAGAAGGTGTTGAGTCGCTCAGAAGTTGATTTAGCATTCTTACTCTAATGAAATCCTGCCCAGATAATACCATTGAGTTCCATCTCCATCTCGAACGTCCCCAACAATCACTAACCTTGGCATTTTTGTCATTAGCTTTCTGGAAGATTTCTGAAAATAATGTCTTGAGAGGAAGTTGCGAGCACCACCTTTCATTCCAGAAAGCTATCTTGTCTCCCTTTCCCAATTTATATTCCAGACTGTGACAAACTAATTGTCTCGTCACTATCATCCCATTCCAGAAGATTGATGCCTAATGGTTTTTTCTTGTTTCCCCGAACCACGTATCACCTTTCGAGCCCTGATTATGCGTAATTAGATGCCACCACCATTTGGACATGAGGGACAAGTTGAAACTCCTGAGTTCCATGATTCCTAGACCTCCAGCTTCTTTTGGCTTACACACCTATCCCTATGAGACCAGATGGTATTTATTGGATGTCATGTCTACTCCATTCCAAAAAAACCTCTTCCTGATCCAATCGATTTTATCTATCATCCAATTTGGCATAATGAAAAGGACATAAAGTATAGTGGTAGTGAGGAGAGTACCGTGTTAAGTATCACCACTTTCCCTCCCAAGAACAGATACTTTCCTTTCCAGCCCTCTAGCTTCTTCTCAAAGCTATCCAATAGTGGAAACCAATCCTTTTTCGACAGCTTCCCCGGTGTTACCGGTATTCCTAAGAAAGTGATTGAGAATTGCTCCTCCTTGCATCGAAACACTTCTCTAATTATCTGCATGGACATGTTCCTTGCTCCCAAATAAATCAAGGAACTCTTAGCAAAATTTATTTTCAGACCCGAACAGGCCTCATAACAGTAGATTGCCCATTTGATAATTATAGCTTCTCTTAGGTTGCCTTGCCAAAAATGAGCGTATCATCTGCATACTATAGATTAACAAATGACAGATTGGGGGCCCCAGGAAGCCCTTCTATCTCTTCTTTAGTGTTTAACTTCTATAGCATGGACTTCTATAGCATGGAGTTTAAGCCATCTGCTACTGAGACAAATAACAATGGGGAGAGTGGGTCTCCTTGTCTTAATTCTCTCTTCAGAAGTATTTCCTTTCCCAGTGTATCATTGATCATTACTTGCGTTTTACCAGAGTATAACCAAGTCTCAATCCATGCCCTCCATTTTTCTCCAAAACCCATGAGTTTGAGAGTCTTCAATAGGCAATCCCAATCAATCATATCATATGTCTTTTCGAAATCTAGTTTCAGCATGAATCCATCTTTCTTTGATTTCTTACACTGGTGGATAACCTCATACATTGTGGCTACCCCTTTCAGTATATTTCTACCAGCAATGAAGCCTGTTTGATAATCCTTTACTAATAGTTTGAGTTTCGGTGCCAATCTATTGGCCAGTATTTTTGAGACTATCTTGATGACACTGTTTAATAATGTAATTGGCCTATAATCACCAATCTGTCCAGGTGAGCACTTTTTCGGTATTAGGGTGATAACTAAGTAGTTGATTCTATCCAATCTACTCACCCCTTTGAATACGTCATCCATCAGCCAAGCTAAATCCCTCTTGACATCTTCCCAAGAGAATTTAAAGAAACATATTGGAAATCCATCAGGGCCTGTTGCTTTGTCTTGGCTCAACTCCCATATCGCTCTTTTGATCTCCTCCTCCCGGAAATCCTCGTCAAGGTCCGAAAATTCCACTTCATTCTCCCAAGCCTCCTCTTTCAGGCGAATACGGAAGGTGTTCTTTCTGCCAAACAACTGTTTAAAGTGATGATATACATGTTCCTTCATTAAGTCCCCACTAAGTTCTCTTTCGTTCACCCTAAAATGATGAATCTTGTTCATTTTATACCGCATAATTGCCCATCTATGAAAAAAATACAGTATTTGCATCTCCCTCTTTTAACTAGTTAGCATGTGCTCTCTGTCTCCATCTTATCTCCTCCCTCTTATATATTTCTTTAATTTTTCTTCATAGCTACAGTATCTGTTGTTCTCATCTAATGACAAGTTGCGTGTTTCTTCTAATTTTTCTAATGTCTCCATCTCCCTCAATATGTCATCCTTCTCGCTTCTTCCTTCATTTCTGAAATGTTTGTCCCATTTGCCTAAAACCTTCCTTAGGCGACGCAACTTGATACAAATACTTGCTACTGCGTCAATAGCTCCCGTGTGTTGTGACCAGCTCTCTCTAATGAGATCGCGCACCTCTCCATGTTCCAGCCACTATTTCTCAAAATGAAAATGTTTGTGCATTTTCTGCTTCATTTATCTAGAAGTGAGTAAAATTGGAATATGATATGAGGTCGGTCATTGAAGGGAGAAAATTTTGACAAGAGGGAATTTGACATCCCAATTTTCAGAAACCAACACCCTATCCAATTTAGCCATTGACGGATTGAGCCTCGTATTTGACTATGTGAATAATTGACCCAACAAAGGTAAATCTATGAGGTCCAGTTGACTAATGAATTCATTAAACTCATGTCTATTACTGAGTGATCTGTCCTCCCATTTTCATTCGCTTGCAAATCCAGTGATGTTAAAATCCCCTCCCAAAATCCACGGATCATCATACTTGTTTCAAATTGCGGAATGTTCCTTCCAGAATTGTGTACGCAACTCTCTCACATTTGGTCCATACACTGTTGTCACTATCTGGGTCCATCCATCAGTGATTCTCCTTAACCAAATAGATAAAGAAAATTTCCTTGGCCAAGAATTCAAAATATGATAGTTCTTGCTGACCCAATTATGATCCCACCTGAGTCACCCTTTGCATTCAAGATACAAAAATTATAGAATTTCCTCGAAGTAATTGAACCAAAGACCCGGGGGTCTGGGTCAGTTAGCTTCATCTACTCCATACATATGATGTTAATCTTATTACTACGTATTATTTCAGCGGCCATTCATCGCTTGGCCGGATTTCCCAATCTTCTAACATTCCAAAAAATGTAGTCCATCAAAATATATCGAAATCTTCTCCACCACCACCCCTATCGTACTTTCTAAGGCGCAATGACCTCGTTTTGGTCTTCTAATGACCCGACCTCTAGGTTTTTCAATAGTGTTAGATTATGTAAATGATCGTTGCTCCCCTCCCCCAAATCAATATCACATGTATGGGCTAAAACAATTAATATGTCATCAGGCACACAGTTAAGAATACTAAAATCAGGTTTAGATATACTTGGAGGGTATTCTGTTTGTTCTGCCTTGCGCTTAGAAGTTGCTGCTGTAACCTGACCTAGCTGATAATGCTGTCCACCTCTCTTTTCCTCCAGTCTCTTGCTTCTCCTGGATGGCGTGATCAGAGATGTAGTATTTCCACCCTGGTTTGATAGTTCATCCACCCTCTCGTGGTTCGTCAGCTTTTCTTTCTCCTGAAAATTCCCTCCGTCCTGCTCCGGAATCACTGGCGCCTCTATTTGTTCTCATGTCAATTCCCCCACCTCAACTTATGTTATCTCTGTAGTATCTTTCTCTACCACCATTGTCTCTTGTTCTTCCCTACATAGTGCCTTTCTTATCTCCCTAACACGCTTGGGCAATCTGAAAGGTTGTCTTTCCTGACCCGTCTATTTTGCCTCATACTTTCTCTACACATAACATTTTCGAGTAACTTGGCAATAGTATCCCTGGCAAAATCTTTGTCGAAATTGTTTAGTGTAGCTAGCAAATCCATGTATTCCATATTTTTGTTAAAGGACTCTTGACCGAAATCCAATTTTCTTCTAGAGCTCCATTCCTCGTTTGGTCTTATAATTTCTTGGAACCCAGTTGCTCCTTTACTATTGGTCGTATCCCTATTCATACTCTTTTATGGCCCCTGATGACCATCCAAACCTGTTTCATTGAGGGTGCTAGGATCCTTATTCACCTCTCTCAAGTTGCGGCCCCCCTCTCCTTTTTCTAAATTACTATAGTCCATAGGTGAAAACCCCTCCACCATGCAAGCCCCTCCTCTCTCTTTTCCTCCAGCATCTAGTTGGTCATTTTTGTAACAACAGGTCCCACTTGAGACTTCCCCTCTAACCACTCTCTCCCCAAAATTTCCGCTCGGGTGGGTCCCACCCGAACTCCACTCCCTAGATAAAAGTGGGAGAGCCCCTCCCCTCTCTTTTCCTCCCGCATCTAGTTGATCATTTTTGTAACAACGGGTCCCGCTTAAGACCTCTAACCACTCTCTCACCAAAATTTCCACTCGGGTGGGTCCCATCCGAACTCCACTCCCTAGATAAAAGTGGGAGAGAGAGCCTTCTCCCACCCCCCTCTTTTCCCACCTATTGCCTTGTCTCCATCAAAGTCCCCTCGGGACTCCCTCTCATTCTCTTCATTGCCCAACCTTCCTTTTCCACTTTTGCCTCTCTGACTTCACCTATCATCTTCCACTTTTCCCTTCTGTTTCAGATCCGGTCCTTCGACAGGTAAGGTTGTTGCCTTTCTCTCGCATGTATGGGTTTTGATCTCTTTAGTATCGAGAAAAAGTTTTCCTTCCTTATCTCTTCTTAAGATCCCAAAGTTGGATCCCTTCTCATCAATGACTAGCGGGTCATCTACCACCCAAACCACCTCCCCTTCCTATAGTGTACTTCTTCTCCCCGTCGGAAAGTCATTGTTTTGAGTTTCTTTAGATAGACAGTTTCGGGAGGAGGGTTCTTGCATGCATATTGGCGGAGGCAAGTGGTCCTCGGCCTTATTTTTCCTTTTGTCCAGGTCTCCTCCCCCTCTCCTCCAAAAGTGCTTTGTGTTCCTTCCTCAAAATCTTTTCCCTGGACTTGTTTTTTGTCATTTAGTGTTGTGTTGACTAGCACCGCTATCGCCGCAGTCCCTTTCACTATTTCCGAGGTGGTCCCTATTCTCTTCCAAGTGAAACTCCTCCTTTTGCCAGCGGGGAGGGTAACCGTCCCGATCGACGGCTGATCGGAGCCACCGATCTTGCCGGAGACCTCGACACCCTCAAGACCCACCGATGGATAGCTGCTCAGATTGTGGGTAACTCTCAATTTTAATGTACAGAGCTGTCCTCCCAAGATCGCGGTGATCTGCGACGGGATTGCCGTTAAACTATCACTACCCACCATGATTCTAGCACAATCTAATTTCTGTTTTAGGTGGGTATCTTCATCGATGTCAATGATGTGTGCGTGTTTGATCATCATCTTGCTGATATCTACTCTATTCCAATGGTTGAACGGCAAACCTCTAATCTCCACCCATGCCACCACCGGAAATGAGTAACACTGGCCATCTTCTTCCCCATTCCATCTACACACTTGAAACCCCTCCTTGTTCTCCCTGAATTGAGATTCTACTGGCTGCGAGCGACAATCCAGCCTCCGTGGGAAAATATGCAAAGAATTTATTTCCTCCGTCATGAATTAACCAGTTGAAACTAGGTCAATCCTTCCTTCATGTCTTCCATCGAAGGATTGTCGTGTCCGGGATACAACAACCCTAGAGTTTTGGACAATTGCTTTTGCTCCTCCCGTGCATGGTCTGATACCGGAATAAATATTGCTGGTTTCGTCTTGGGTGGGGAAATTTGCAGTCCAGTCTCCAATTTACTAACCTCCTCAGTTGCCTTGTTTGTTGTTGAAACGTTTGAAAACGCTCTTAGTCCCAAATTGACCTGTTTTAGTTGGCCATTTGAGGTCGAATGAAGACTAGGCTTGAATGTGATCTTTGGTTTCTGCCTTATCTCCGGAGCAATTGGGCACTCACCGATCTTGTGACCAAGTCCTTTGCAGAACCTGCAATGGATAAATAGACATTCATCTTTAAAATGGCCCTTTTTTCCGCAAATCCAGCAAGTCTGTGGGCTTCCTGGGAGTGGCCTCCTCACCGGAAAGAATTTCATCTTCTTGTTCCCTCCCGTCACTGTCGGAGCCGCATACATCATTTTCTTCCTCTTAATGATCGCCTTTGATTTCACTGTCCTTTACGGTTCCTCTTTGGGGTCCTTGCTTGCTGCCCCTCCCGCCGCCTTCTTGGCCAGTTAAACGAGATATTGATGATGATTACCTGCGCATGCACCTCTTCTTGACCAACCGAACCTCCTGAAGGTGATGACTGGTCCTGAAAAACTAGACTGCAACCCTCCATGGTACACTGAAATGTAGAATCAACACTTATCAGCTTCCAGGTACAAATACACTAATTTCTTTAGATTTAAAATCATCAAACAAGTAGAGACAATATAAGATCTTACTAGTTCTTTCAGGGCAGCAACAGATCATGTTGATTTTGGGCCCTCAGTGGCATGGTTTATATCTGAAGTACTAGCAAGTGGCAGGTCATCTCTCCTGTACGCTTAACATCCCAAAAAATTTGAGTCGCTTATAAAACCATTTTCTTGCAAATGAGAGAGCTTATTCAAATCTCCTTGTACAGCAATTGGATCGGGGGATAAATATTTCCTTCTGAAATTAGTACTTTACCAATTATATTCAAAGAAAAGAATTTATAAACGGAAATTATATTTCATAAATGATGTGTTAAAAGGTGGTTGACACTTTAGTTTGTAAAGTAAGGCTTTAAATATCGATCTATACTGATATAGATCACAAATATTGTATCAGATTCTGAGATACCTGAAGCGCAATGTACCATATAATTTCGGTCCGATTTTGCCGATAATGAAGATATGATTCGCCTGATACGACAATCTTGATACCATAGATCATTAGCTAATACGGATACTGATATTTTAACTATAAAGCACACTAATAAATAAGAACAAATAGAGCCTTCCTCAGTTGCTAAGTGTCAAAAAATTCTAAGAAATGCAAGTCTTATGGTCATCATATATACACCCGAAATCAAAAAAAATAAAATAAAATAAAACAAATTATGAAGAGAAATCGTACAAAATTGACTCAGAATCAATCTAATTATTTCACTAATAGAAGTTTGGATGGTAAAGATAGAGTTGGATCAACTACATCACAAGACATCACTAAAATCGTTCTTCTTACAGTCAGCAAGAAACATACATCATCATCATCATCCTCTGATCCATTCTCATTACAATAAAATAGAACAAATATGGGCACCACAAAAATTTGTGATAGCTCAGAGAATAATTTGTCAAATTGTATCACACCTATCAACTTCAAAACAGTTGATACCAATTTCCCGAGACTTTAAATATTAGCTAGTACTGATACATATCACTAATAACATATCATATTTTAATCTACTTGATACCCAATATATGGCATAATATCAGCCTGATATTGATGTTTTTTCCAATATGCCTAATTTTGCCTACTCTAATAGCATAAGCCATCGGCCGATACCGATACCAATTGTGAAATTTTAAACCCTATATTTCCTAGGTGACGAAAGTACAAACAATAAAAGGGAGCTGAAAATAAACCTTGGAAAGCAATTTTGTGGACATTGAAGCCTGCCCTGTCCATAGCACAATTTAGATCATGCAACTGAGTAACTATATACATATTCATAGAACAAGGAATAGTCTGCAGGAACATAATATGATTTCTATGGGAAGTGCATTTGTCACTGAGATGTAACCATAAAATATTCATAGATTAAGAAATAATCTGCAGAAATATAATAAGATATTCTATTGGGAAGTGCACTTGTCACTGAGGTTCAATACAAAACAGAAAAACTGAAACGCATCTGCAAAAATATACCTATGCACTACGTGGTATTTCTGAAGGACTACACAAATGAAAAAAAAAAAAATTAAAAATTCCAAATGATAATAGAAGACTGGATGTTAACTTACAGACAGAAGCAAATGTGATTATGATCTTTATTGTTCAGTGAGGTAAAATATCATACTAGCCAAATTTTGAAGAGTATTTAGAACAGCTCGACGCTGAGCTTCCTTCCTCGTTAGCCAACTCCTTCACCGGTTTTATTGCCAACAAGCCAAACCTAGAAAGGAACAGTCAATAAAAATGAATGAGACTGAAGAGAAGAGAATTTTGCTCTACTCTAAAAGAAAAGGGATAATATAAAAATCAAATTATTTTTAAATATTTGAAACACCCAGCTAAGTTCAAAAGATTAAACTGGCATAAAAGGGACAATGCAGTGCAAATTCACTCAAAATGCTAGCAGAAGACATAAAAAGAGTAAAGAAGAGAAACCGAGTAGGGCAGAAATCACTGGTTGAGGCTAAGGAATAAAATTAATTAGAATAAACACAGAATATATGAAATTTAACTTTAGTAAAACCGTGAAAAGAATGAGCTATAGTGCAGAATGCAGATCGATGGTTGAAAATAATAGCCCAGCCTGACTCAAGTTCAGGAAGATAAAGATGGTACGGTTGCGAAAAATGTGGTTCATAGATCAAAGAAAAAAATAAAACCATGACGGTTAAAGGGGAAAATAATATCTAGATTTTTAGGTGATTGTGTAGGACAGCAACAGTTATTCTTTATGGATCATAATGTATCACAGATAAAACAAGTTGAAAAAAGTGCAGCAAAAATGAGGATATTGAGATAGATAAATGGTTGTATTTATGAGAAAGGATGCAAACAAGTGCAATCTATTGGCAGAAGGCCTGAGACTTAACGCCACCGACACTGGCCCTATGGATCGGGCCAATGGAAGAAATAACTCCATGAGTTGCAGCGGAGTTGGCTCCAACCCTTCTTGCTTTGCGGAAGGAATTGGTTTATGATTTTGAGGGAGAGAGAGAATTGTCATTGCGAAGGAACTCCTCATATTTAGCCTCATCTCATTCGATTACCAGGGTGTTCACAGTGGCATCAAATGCGCCTGATTGCGATGCAAATTCCTTAACAAGGGAGTAGCAACTCTCCAGCAGAGTCACCAGTTTGTTTTTGTTGATAAAGCAACAATAGAAAAAGAAGCTACTGAATATAGAACAACACAAAAATTTTACTGAATTTCAAAGATTGTAACACTCAAGATTTATTTTAACAAATAGAATTTAATTCTTTATAATCTAAAGAGGTTACAAGAGAATTTATGACCTTGACTTGCGGAGATCATGACAGGAAAGCACTCATTATCTAATAACTTTGAATAATTATCCGTCGACGGAGATGACATATTTTTATGGCGGAGATGATTTCCTTCGTCAGTGAAGATAATTCATTTCTGTCAGCAAAGATGATTTATTTTCATCGATGGAGATGATTTGCCTTCATTGGTGGAAGATAGGTTTTTTCGTCAACGGAGAAGACTTGTCTTCGTCGGCTAGGAGTCTAATCATTTTTATTTTTCTTTTATAATTTTAACTTTTTTTTATAGAATTTATAGTTCTTTTCTTAGGGTTTTTGGGCTTAGTTATTTTTTTCATTTTGGGTAGTTTTTAGTTTTTTGTATTATTTTCTTTCCTTTTTCTTTTCTAAAAGAGAAAAAAATATAAACCCAAAATTTTTTATGTAAAAGACCGATGTACATACAAAGGACAAGGGAATTCTAAATTTGCAATCGGATATGATAGTCGATTTGAAATATACTTGGAGTTTTATGAAAACATTGAAGATTTGAAATATACTTGGAGTTTTGGAGTTTTATGAAAACATTGAAAAATCTGAAAAGTAGACGCTCTTAGTCATAGTTCTAGACGATATATATTTATTATTTACTACTATAATAGTTTATTAGGTAGAGAATAAAAATGATAATAATTAAGTAAATTTTTCCTCTCTAAAGTAGAGAATAAAGAAATGAGCCTGATAGTAAGACATTATAAATAAATTTTTAAACTACTTAGTAGTTGGCTATGTGTGCTTCGCAAAGCATATATACTCATATGAATAGTATTTAGAGAAACCGTGTACGATCTAAGTTTGAGTTTGATAAAAAAATTAGAGAATAGTATTTAGGAAGGTACACATCAAGTATACTCATATGAATAGTACTCGCAAAAAATATAGAAAAAGATGCATCAAGAGTGACTTTGAGCCAAATTGAAATAAACCATCAAACGCTCACAGATTATTAACCAAAGGTGATGGATTAATAGGTGTTGAGAAATAGGATTTGACATATTTGATTAAAATAACAAATATATTTGAGATCAAACTAGATTTGAGATTGATAATTTAGATGCACCTTTGATTTTGTTTACTAATGAGATAGATTAAAAAAAAAATTTATATTTTTTTCTTTTGGTAATATATTTTCCTTTTTCTTAGCTTTTTAGGATTTTTCTTTTTTTTTTGGTTAACCTTATTTTCTTTTTTTTCTTTTAGTTATTAACCCTTTTTCTTTTAAATTTTATTGGTATATTCACTAGAAGCCCTCATAAAACAATACTCGTCCACTAGGCAACCTAACGGTTTAAGGATTTGTTAATGTGCTTAGTGCAATGGCGATTCCTGCAAAGTGAGTTACTACCTCTTTATTTCCTTTTTAGGCTTCGGTTTTGCTTAATGACTAATAAAATATAGGTGTTGGGTTGTGATGAGTGTCAAATTTTGTATATTTATATTTTGAATTTATCTATTTTTGAATATAAATGAATGATACTTAGATATGTTTTAGTCTGCTTTTGGGTTATAAGTGATTGAAGCAAAGATGGAACCAAAGTGATAAAAAGAAGTCACAAAACAAGGTTCTCCGAGCGTAACTAGTGAAGATTTAGCAATCAGTCTGATTTTGGAGCACCAAGTGAAGTTTAGATCAAACCAAATTATAGACAAAGGACAAGAGATTCAATGACAAAAAGCCCAGAACAAAACTCAGTAGTTTGACTGTTACCAACACTACTGGATAGCGATTTGAGTTGGTCAAACAGGGGTCAACTTTTGCAAGTCGATTCGATGTGGACTTGGAGTCTTTTTAGTGATGTGGGCCACCGTTACATGATGGTCAACGCTACTATGTAGCGGTCAACTCATTGAGTCAGAGTAACCGCTTTTCTCCATAAGACTTCTAAATTATTTAGGATTCTTTTAAGGTTGCTACATACTAATTAAGATCTCTATATTATGAATAGAGGTTGTATTCTATGTAATCTTATTATTTTTATTAATAAACTAAATTTTGAGGAATTATTTTCGAGAGTTGGCAATCACCATACATATCCCTTTCTTGTTATTCTTCTTTTTCTTAAACTTTTCTCTCTTCGTTTAGGCAATTTTATTTGCTTTTTAGATTAGATTTTTATTGCTTTCTTGATTAATATAGTTTTTGTATGCTTTCTAGATATAGTAACTAAATTCTTAAAGATATAAAATGTAGATAGTAACTAAATTCTTAAAGATATAAAATGTAGATGAAGATAGAACTATAATACATTAACTTTTGAATCTTATCTTCTCTCCAAACTTAATTTTAATAATTATCTAGTATATTAAGTTGAAGAAATCAATGAAAATTTCAAGGTTTGATAGATTATACTTGAGAAATATTGATAGTTTATGCTTATTATGGGTTTGAAGTTGATAATTTAGTTTATTAAAACTAAGCTAGTAATCTATATGATTTGATTTGAATTAGTGCTTGTTGTTGTCTTTGATGATTTATGCTTGGATTATTCTCATGATATTTCATGCTTAGAATAAAAATGAATTGATTTTAATTTAAAAAGATCATTTTGTTTATGTGTTACGATTGTTCATAATAGAAAAAAAGAAAAAAGAAAGTGGATTATAGTTATATGTTTAGTTTAGTGGATTCTAACATCTTAACTTTTGCTTCTTAGATAGCTAACTAAATTTTCCCTAAAACCAACCTTTTCTTTAGTTCTTTAAATATAATTTAAATGAGAATGGCACAATATTTGAAATCCGTACCTAGACGACTAGCTAAGTGCTACAATAATTGAAGGTTTGCAAATGAATTAAAATTCACATCTGTGTATATAACAAATGACACTCATTATTGCAATGGCCCTTTATTTTTTAAGCATAAATAATTAAAATAAATAAACAAAATAATAAATATAACCTTTCATTATTTTTAATGTCAGAATTCTTTCATTTTCTATAACTTCCAAACTTTTTTATCTTTTCCAACCTCCCAAACTCTTCATCTTCTTTATTAATTCAATAATGACTCCCATCTTAAATTTTAAAAGCTAAAACTCTTTAAATTAAATTAAAACCTTTCATATTCTGCACCCATAATTTGAAACCCATATAAACCCCTAAACCATACTCATTCCAACCATATAATTCATATATAAAATTCTTCTCTCTCCCTCATGCCTTGCCATAGCACCTGGCTGGAGCCTTATTGAAGCCACTGCCAGAGCCGCCACTACTTTACCAAAGAAGAGTATCTACTTTCTCATCTTTCCACTTTTTTAGATTCTCACATATTGACAAGAGGTAAGATATCTTTATTTTTCTTATTAGATTTAAACTATCTTATTAGATCCTAATTAGCTCACCCATTATCTAATAACCCTAATAACTTAAAAACAATATCTACTATCATATAAACCCAATAATTAATATCTTTAAAAAAAATCCAGGTGAGTTCATTTCTGGACTCATTAATTATGCTATTTTATTTAACTATTATTTCTATAATGATTTGTTATCTCATATAAACGCATCAACTACTTATTATTGTTTATGTTATCAAAATTCTATCATTTTTGTTATGCACTTATTATTAAATTTGTCAAATCACATAGTATATAGTTAGATTTTTTTTAGAATAATCGTTATATACAATATTGAATAAATCACGTAAAAACTATAATTATGGAAAAATACTATTTGTGATATTATTTTGAGTCGGCGTCTAGGCAAGTTGTCTTCTATACTGGTTAGTGCGTAGCACAGTAAGCCTCACAGCATTCATACTTTTATTAGCTCGATATCTTTATAATGTCTCATATCAGTAAATCTTTAATTTAGCCTACTATGAACTAATTAATAAAGTATAAATTAAACGAATACTTTGAATCATATTGTCAACAAACTAATAAAACTGAATTAGAACATTGCACATGATATGATATACAGACTATGAGAGCCAGAATTAGACCTAACATGACTATACTTAAATGACATTCGGTTGTAGGAGAAACTGAATGATGAAAATATATTCTGTTTTGGCCAGAAACTTGTTAAGTTGTATAGCTAAATATTTCATACACCATGAGTGCATGGTTATTTACTGGATCACACATAACTATTCCTATTTATCTGACAGCAGGTCCGACTTAACACTGGACAATTTTTGTGACTATTTTCTAAATTTGTATAGGAGACAATTGAAACAGTAGTATTCCATTAGTTAGATTTTCCAATACATGTCACCCAAAATAAAGACACCCTTACTATAGTATCGACTACTCTATATGACATTAGATTTAGCATATAACTATTAATGTTGTTACAGATTAAGTTAATATTTTCTAAAACTTATTTATTATCATGTTAGATACAGCTGTTATTGGTTTACTATATATATTTTTCTATGTATATTGTTTGGATTGCAATTTGATGACTTAGGTGTGCATACGCAGACCTATCGATTGACATACCAAAACAGATGCAGGAATTAACATCTTCGAAGAGCAAGTTGAAATCCAATGAGAATTACAGCTACATTATTTGGTTTTATTTCTGTTATTTTTTCAACTGTATCCAAACTCCGTTTCAATCAATGAAAAGTCAACTTTTATTCAATTTTTTTATCATTATTACTGAGTATTATTATGAAAATATTATTGGTATTCTACAAAGACTTTAGCATATTCAAACCGAATATATTGTCGGTACCTACTGCTTATGCTCATATACTATATATTGGGAGTGTGACGTAACAATTATGAATATGTTTTACATGGATAGCTAATTTTCCAATATATTTAAATCTTATATAGGTGGATTAAACCATATGAGGATTTATAAATACCAACGGTGATTAGAGAAAAGGTGTTCAAAAAGGTGCAAGAAGAGTGATTAGAGAATTATGAGAGATTTTTAAAGAGTTTTGAAATTTTGAAGTTTTTGTACTCTCTCATAATTATTTAAGAAAAGAATTTCTTTCAATTATTCGACGGCTATGAAGGGTATGAGTGGCTAAATTTCTCATTGGCTTTAGAAGAGGTAACAAACCCTTGATGATGATCTGGCATAAGTTATTTTTTTTTTTTATTCTTAGTTGTTTTATATGATATTTGATTTTTGGTTTCCTAATTATTTTTTTTGGCGTTAAATATGATTTTTGAGACTTTGATAATTTATTGTTTGATGGTACAACTGTTACTTAGATTTTGATATACCATAAACTCTATAAGCATGATGTACACTTAGTCTTCGAATAGTTATTTCTGTTATTTATAAATTATATTTAGGATTAACTCAAAAATTCATATAGAAATTATTTGAGCAAATTAGCCAATTATTAATATTATAACTTCCTTTAATTATGTGCTTTCGATGATTTATTTTTTGGTTATATAAGACCATGTGATTTATATAACTGAGATATAATAAGTAATAATCAAGTGTTTCAATCTTGGAGCTTTAATCCATCTAAGCAAGCTTAATTCTTTAGTTTATTTAAAATTTAGTCTTGTTTTTAATATTAATTTCCACCAAACAATTCCAACAAATCCATATTTTTTTCTTTTAATTCTTCATAACATATAATATTAGTGTCAAATAAAGTCACAAAGTATTGCATCCTCAAGAGAACGATTTTCGGTTTACTTCCCAATTATTTCCTATCGATCTCCTGCACTTGAAAGTGCATGATTCAGGTTGCACTAGTATTGTTTTGGAAGGAGATACCTAGGATATTATATTATTTATTCCTTCCCGAATGTCCCTGATAGTAGCTGCTATTATGGATATAGTTTTGCAAGACCTGTATTAGCCAAAAAAAAAAAAAGAATAGGAAAAAAAAGTGAAGTAAACCACTCTCTCTCAAAAAAAAAAAAAAGAGCAAGAAGATTAACTTGAGAAATCAAAAATTAAAATGGGAAAACAAAGAAAATCAGAAAAGCTTCTCTAAGAAAATGAAAATTTTAGAGAATAGAAATTGGAAGAGGCCAAGGCCAACTCCACTTCTTATTTTGCATGCATTATCGATTCACCTTTTCTTTTTGCTACTCTAAGGGGTCGCCCTTATCAAATGGAAGGGAAGATCACAATGAATAGGGGTGGTAAGTGGGCTGTGTCTGCCACAGCCATGCCTTGCTGGTCATGGCCCATCCCAAAATTGGAACGGGTCGTGGCTCAGGCACGGCACGGCCGCCCGGAGCTTGGCTCAGAATCGGCTGGCTAGTACGGCCAACCAGGCACATGTCGTGCCCAGATCGGGCCGTGCCAGCTTGTTTTTTAATTTTTTATTAAATATAAAGTTTATTATTAAGTTAGTTTAGAAAAATAGTTAGTTTAATTTAATTAGTTTTAATAAGAAGAAACGACAGTACAAATAAAATTTTATTATATTAAATCTTATTATATTGATATAATTACTTTATAAATCTTTTTAGAAATCATACAAAATCCGAAGAGAGGGGAAATGACCCTAACCGTCACCTTCAACTTGTTCTTAGTATTCTTTCCAAGAGATTTATGAGTTAAAAATTACATAAAAATCCCAACAAATATAGAAATTACAATTTGAAAAGAAAAAATAAAAGTCTATTTTCATTCATTTTCTAGTGAGATCTCTACTTCTAACATTGAACGATCCTTGTTCCTTTTCTTCTGCATCTAGCCAAATTTTTCAAGCAAACACATATTTCCAATGTGTTTGCTGCCATTGAAATTCTCCACTCCGTGAGCACTGTACCATCTGTACTAAAAGCAGACTCTGATGCTACAGTAGACACCAGAGAAGTTAGTAGATTACGAACCATGTTGGAAAACACATGATATGTTTTTTCCTATCATTTCTACTAGGCCAAAATATCAAAAGCTTCATAATTTTTAGGGGACACGTCATATTCATAGTTAGTCATTTCTAAATATTAATGTAGTTCATTAAAATTTGTAGTAGATTGCCTAGCCTTTTTTCGGTGAAATACGGATGATATTATTGGATTTTGGATTTTTCTAGAAGTTGGTTTCTTTGTAGATTGTGTTTTATCACCATACATATCTCCATATATTTTGTACATAATATCTAAATAAATTTTAATATCATTAATTAAATCCCTAACATTATCTTCATAAGGCATATTTTTATAAAATAAATCTATTAAAATTTCAAGTCTATCTAATTTACAATATGGATCCACAATAATTTCAAAATATAATAAGTATGGAAAATTTCTAAAATATTTATTAAATTTAGTTTTCATAGGTTGAACAATATGTTCAAGTATTGCGTGATTCCTACATTCATTAAAAATTAAACTAATTTCAGTTAGATAATATAGTGCAATATGTGTAGTTAGATAATAAGTGACTGACAGTGCTCTAGTTGCAATTTTAAATTTGTTTAAAAATTTAGAAATGCAAAGCAAATGGTGTCATTCATTAATATTTAAACTACATATTGATAACTCCATTTCATTAAATATATTTACTACATTTTTATATTGAATTGCCGTGTTTAACATTTTATATGTCGAATTCTATCTTGTTTTAATATCTAGAGGTAAAATTTTAGGTGAGATTTTAAAAATTCTACATATTTGTTTAAATAATTATCTTCTTGACCCACTATTTTTAATAAATAGTATTGTGCTCCTAAATTTAGTTATTGAATCACTTATTATTCTTAATCCATCTTGTACATATAAATTAAGTATGTAACAAATACAACTAATGTGAAATAATTTTCCATCTAAAATTGGTTTTGTAATATTTTTTAGAATTTCTATTATGGCAATATTTTCAGAAGGATTATCGAAAGAAATGGAAAATATTTTTCTTTCTATGCCAAATGCCAAAAAAATACTAAGTAGGGAAAATTATATGTATTATGAGGGAATTCAAATCTCCTAAATCCAACTATTATTTTTTGTATATACTAATCTTGATCTATATAGTGAGCCGTTACGCATAAATAATGACAATTATTTAGAGCCTCCCAGCAATCTATGGTTATAACAACTCTAAAAATTAAATATGTTAAAATAACAATTAAAGTTTTCCTCCTATCTTTATATATTTTAATTTTGTCGGATTTACATGTAGAACGTGGAACTTTTTTAAATTCGTCAGTAAATGATTTTTTTTCAAATTTTCAATTTTTCGAAAAAGAAAAAGGTAGTTCTTCATGTATTATAAATGTTGCTAAATTTTCTCTTGTGTTTATAGGATTATATTTATAAATTCCTAAAGATCCTCCATAGGTGTTTATTTGTGTTTGTTGTGTTTTATTTTGTGGGTGTGTTTTATCTAGGTGTCTTTTAAGGTGATCCGTTCCACTACCTAAAGCGAATGAGTAAATTTTTTGATAATATTTACACCTAACTTTTCTAACACTATTTTCCATAATTTTTTCAAAATATTTCTATATGTCTGATATAGAAGTCCTAGCAGTGGTGGTTGTTTGGATTTCAGGTATACTTGCTTCGGTTGGTTCTTCTTCGGACATAAAAAAAGGTACTTGAGGAGCGTGTTCTAAGGGCTGGCAAACACTTTGATATTCTTCACTTGTTAAAAAAAGAAAAAAAGAACCCGCGGCTTGAGAAAAAGAAGCGCCGGACGAGTATTGATCCATTTAAAAATATCTCGAAAAATCTGAATAAAAAATCTCAAAAAAACCAAATAAAAAACTTCAAATTATAAATACCTCTTGAGCAGTGAATCACTTGAGAGATAGAATAGAAAGATGAGTACTAGAGGGAAGAAGCCAAAAAACCGAAGAAAAGCTTGCTTGAGTGATAAGAGTTGAGGACAATGGTCCAATAAGGTGTGCAACATGCGTGAATCGTGATATTGAGCCGTGCTTGTTTTAGGTTTCTTTATCACTTGATGTTTACTTGAAATTTGATCAAATATTGTAGAATTTATTTGGAAGAAATTTATTTTTAGAAATTTTTGAGAGAGTTGAGAATTGAGAGAAATTTTGAGAGAATGAATTTGTTTGTGTGAAGAATAGAAATGGAAAAAATGAGGAGTTATTTATAAGGAAAGAAAGGTTTTTTTTGCAAAAAAAATTGCAAAAAGCCTCCCAACGGCCATTTTGACCGTTGGTGAAAAATTTGCAATAAATTGCAAAGATCCTCCAACGGCTATAAAAATAGCTGTTGGGGATCTCTGTGAAAAATAAATTGCAAAAAAATCCCATAACGGGTATAAACGGCTATATTTAAAAAAAAATTAAAAAAAACGGATCGAGCCGTGCCCGGCACATACCCACGGCATAGGTGACCCCGGCTTGGGCACGACCCGAGCCGGAAACTAGGACCGTGCCGGGCACGACACGACTCATCTGAGGCGTGCCTGGCACATGGGCACATCCGGCCCATTTGCCACCCATAACAACGGATGAGGAAGGAAAAAAAAAAAAAAGGAGGTTTCATTGAATTTCTTATTATATTTTAGGAGTCATTTATTTGATGGAAAGTGGAGTTGAAAAAAATCCTAAAAAGCTCCAAAAGTTACTGTTTACAACTTTCCGCATACTGTACTGTGTTTGTTTCCAAGAAAAGGTTAATTATGGCAAACAACAAAAAACTTCACTGGCGATTGTTTTGTCTTTCCTTGGTTTTCCCTTTCCATGTGAAAATTTTTGAGAAAGGAGAGAGAAAATTATTTTTTAATTATTAAATAAAAAGATATAAGGCAGTTAGGAGGTTTTCATGTATTTTTTTCATATCTCTCTTCTTGCCGAATGAATAAGGATGAGGAAACTATTTCACTTTTCTACCGTCAATTTCCTAGCAAACAAAGAGAAATAGTAAAAAAGAGTTAATTACACTCAAATTCCTTGCAGTATGAATTTACTGCAACTTATTACTTTTTAAGTTTAAAACTTTTACTTAAACCCTGGAAACAAACAAAAGTCTGGCAGCCATTTAGGGGGACAGCAAGTTAGGCCCATGTGTAGTTAAAAAGACAAATTTACCCTCTGCCAATCAGCCAGAAGCGACCTTCTTCTCCAACGCTTCTCCTTTGCGTTGCTTTTCATCCTTGCCCTTATTTACCTCCACCTCCATCTCCTCTCTCTAAATCCAAAAATATCATCATCATGTATATACACAACATCAATAACGTAGAAGATTAAGAATCATAAATGTACTTAGATTGACTGTTTGGGTGGCTGGCAGTCTTTGTCCATGCATTGCTACTCTGTTAGCTCCTTTGCCCGTGGCCATAAACCTCGTCATCATCATAGCCATGGGTCGACAACTTGATGCTGCAGCAGCCTCAACAGTTGATAATAGCATCCTTCTACTCTTCAAACCTATCCCCAACATCACCTAAAGTTTTTTAAGAAGAAAAAAGAAATCTCTTTCTAAACGTGGCCTCAATCGTGGTTGCTAACAAACTGCCTGTTTAATAGCTAGCTCAAATGTATGTATACGATATAGAAGACATATAGGGCTGGAGGAGGCAAGCAAGCATCATGACACGTTTGCGAACTAGAGATCTATGTGGCATCCTGCAACGTAATCCCCGTTTTTAGATTGTGTTAAAAATTATTAAAAAGAAACGAAATTTCAAATTAGGTGTTACACTAAATATATAATGTATGAAATAAATATCTATATTAATTACTTCAATCCTCAGGTGTCTAATACAAGATACAACAACAACTACGTTTTTTATCCCAAGTACTTGGAGTAGGCTGTCTAATACAAGTAAAAATTCTTTTTCTTCTTCTTTTGTACACTGGAGCAAAAGCGGGATCGAGAGTTTGTTCTATGAAGAAGCTCACAGCTGCATGCAGAAATATGACATAGGTTATCTTTTATCCCCATGGACATTAGTATAACAATAATCATTAAGACTCGCTCTAGAAATATGACATAGGTTGTTATGACTATTACAACCATTATTAAGTCTCCCTCCAGTTAATTTCGTTGCTGTTTGTTACCGTCTTGAAGTTTCTCGGGCCATGGATTCTTCTGAAGATAAATGCTTTTATAATCTATCTCGATTTTTATCCTTTACCACATGATCAACATCTTCGGATTGCATCTACATGAGAAGCACAAGACTTAAAAGTCAACTGTTTCACCCTTCAACTTGGGTGTACTAATTGGAATCAAGTTTGAGATTTCACTTTTGAGTTATGGCAACTCATAATGCTTGTATTACTCTCTATGCTCTTTTAATTTTAGCAGTTTATTTTTCTTCTCTCTCTGGTTTTTACATAAAACATTGAAGAGGGTGGGGCCTTGCCTTGGGTTACATTCTTAAGGAGGAGCAAGACGACAAAGTTGGAATTAAAGAAAAAAAGTACATATTGATTTAAAATAGGGTGAGGAAGAAAAGAGCATAGTTGAGATTAAAGAAAAAGAGTACAGATTGATTTAAAATATGGTAAGAATATCTCATTGTTGACTAACTCCATTAATGATCTAAGTGAGAGTTTTGAATTTAAAACGTAATAAATTATAATACATCCATACTAAGAAGGGTTTAAGTGTAATTAATCTTAAAAAAAATAAAGAAGTGTGGGAAGACAGAGAAGTCATATATCAGACTTTCATTTTGGCTTTCCACCAACCAAGCAAACCCGTAAAGTCAATTATAGTATTTTATAGCATTAATCACAGTCAGACCCCCTTTAGTATGGGGGTGTATCAGTCTAAAGTTTGAAACTCTCAAAAAACCCCTTAAACTATTAGCATATGCCTCCATACATAAACTCGCATAGCATTTAAAAGAATTTTTTAGAATTGAATATTTTATCGCCATTATCAACTAAACTTATTTATTTCTAATCATTATGAAATTAGAGGAAATAAAATATTTTGTATGAAAACTAAAATAATCTAAAACAAAAATGGTTTGAGTAAATTTAGTGCAAAAAAGCACTTGCCTCAAAAACTCCACTCGATTCGGGTCGAATCTTCCTTTCTTCTTCTCCTTTTTTCCCCTTTTCCCTTTTCTATTCTTCCCTTCTTCTTCTTCTTCTTCTTCTTCTTCTTCTCCCCCTTTTTCGTTTTCTTCTTCTCTTCTTCATTGTTTATTTTTTTCCTTCTCTGTCGGTTGAACAGAGAAGAGTTTATCTTTTCCCCTTATTTTTAAGTGTTGTTAATTTTTTTGTTAAAATTTTTATTTATATACATTTAGATTAAGATAGAGTTTAGATATCAAAAACAAATTGAATCCAAACTAATTAAAATTGATATTATTAACTTACTAGTGTTTTAAACACAAATTTTAAGATAGTTAATGATAAGATTTGTTAAATAACAATATTATCAATACTATTGCATTAACTATTTGGATAATATCCTTTAAAATAAATAAATATAAAAAAAATATTTAGATAAATACAAAGATATTGTAGGGAGAAAAAAATGGGATGTACAATCTACCCATCTTAAAATAAATTTCGTCCTCGAAATTTAATTCAAGGGCAAAACAACTCTATGGTAATTAGATAAAATATGATACGGAGAAGGTCCATAGTTTTTATTGTGCACTCTGATATTAAATAGTAAAGTGAAAGTGACGGGTCAACTCTAAGTGAATAGAAACATAAAGAATTTGAGATCAGATAGAGAGAAAATTGTAATGGATGAAATAAACTTTTGGAACAAATGGATAGGATATGTACAAAATAAGTAGATACATGTATATGTATATATGTAGCAGTAATCCTAAATAGAGATGCCTAACTAGAGGCCAAAGTTGAACCTGACTCTAGTACCAAATGTAACGCTCTGCATCTTAAGAGGTAGCGTTCGACGACGTATTGTAAACGAATACGCCAAGTCTAAAATACTTGAATACAAACATATACAACCAACACAAATACATACATACATACAATCAGATAGCAACATGGAATTAAAATAATAAATAAAAAATAATGATCAAGGCAAGTATATAGAAAGATTCAAAAGGACTTTTATTACATAATCAAAAAGTTTAAATTTGAGTAAAGATGAATAATAAAGTTTCTCTTAAAAAAAATTGAATAATAGAAATGGTCTCTCTCATATCTCTCTTACAGCGAACACACCTATTGAGTATATGCCAATTCAATGAAATATGATTCCTATTGTGGTGGGTCCACCTATTTGGTAATCTACAAATTGTCTGGGTGTGCCAAATCAGGGTTATTAGAATGACCTGGTAAATACTACAAAAATAGAGATAATAACACACAGGCACGCCATGTGTTATATATATACATATTATACAAATTATTAGTAAAATATAAAACAGATGAGGGCATCATGGAAAACACGCTTTGAAAAATGAATCATAAATTTTATTATACTTGTCTTAGAGATGATAACGTCAAAGGGTACTATATGCATGTTATTGATGCCATTATAGTAAATATAGAAGAATAGAAATAAGCATGCATATAAATATATGATATGTCATATTATTTTTACTGTGAATTTATTTGGAACTATCAGGAGGAAATATTATATATTTTAAGAGTATCCCGTACATGCCTGAAACAACAGCATCATGACTCCTGATACTATCTAAGACAGTACTGCTAGGTATTCAAGAAAACATATGTCATATTATTTTTATTGTGAATTTATTTGGAATTATCAGGAGGAAAGATTACATATTTTAAGAGCATCCCGTACATATCTGAACAACAGCCTCATGACTTCTAATACTATCTAAGACCGTACTGCTAGGTATTTAAGAAAACACAATGGACGAGCTTATGCTCCCAAGCCTAAGCCCTATAACATGACATAACAGTGATCCAGTAATCATCCTAAGACTCCTAGGCTAGATCCCTAAAATCCGGCTATGCAATCTAAGAAAATAAATCTCCCAAAGTATGTATTCAAGTTCCTCCATCCAGTTTCTCTTTAACCCCATTATTTTGTGTTTATGCTTTAAGCAGATAAAGAAATAATGCTAAAATGTAATGCAGAGTGGAAACAAGTATACATATGTGATATATTAAACTACCAAAACATATCAAAGCGTAAATTTTCACAAAAAATTAGAACAATATATTAAGAATTAAACAACATAATTAATAGTACATGAAAGTGATCAAGAAATAATATTAAAATATTTGATGACATGCTTAAATGCAAAATATAATTTTTTATTTCTTTTTTTCGTAATTGGAAACAGAAAGCGATATCTTGTGCAAAAGAATTTAACACTGATATGAGAAAATGCTAGAAACAAATATAAGAGAGGCGACATATTATTGCATACGAAACAAACCAGAAAAATACACTGACCATGTATATATAAGTGTGAGTACAGATGTTGAGATGGTTGGAGGATTTGAAATTAATCTTTATAATTAGATTTAGCTAAATAATTTTATGCATCTTAATTAATGCAAATAAAATAATTAAAAAATAATATTTTGGAGTATATCAGTTTATCCCTAACTGCAAAGGTAATTGCTTCCACACTTTAATACAAACTAAATAATACATATAATTAAGATTATTGACAATAATACCTAAAGAAACAATACCCAAATCTTTGGATAGTAAGAAGTCTCGGAATTTTCCTGCTTATATCATAAAACTAACCAAGTTACGCATAAACAAATAATTAATATATATGTAAACATGGTACAATGGTTAGCTATTTTACATAAAATTCACCCAAACATAGGCAATATTTAAATTAAAACTAATTAAAAGAATATTTCAATAAGGCATGTATTGTCTGGTAATTTTGGGACAAATATATCTTGGGCCTCCATACATAAACTCGTATAACATTTAAAAGAATTTTTTTGAATTGAATATTTTATCGTCATTATCAAATAAAATTATTTATTTCTAATCATTATGAAATTAGAGGAAAAGAAACGATTTGTATGAAAACTAAAATAATCTAAAACAAAGATGGTTCAAGTGAATTTAGTACAAAAAAAGCACTTACCTTGAAAAGACTCCAATTGATTCAAGTCAGATTTTCTTTTTCTCCTTTTCTTCATCTTTTTTCCCTTTTTGTTCCTTTTCATTTTCTTCCTTTTCTTCATCCTAAATAGTGTGCCTAACTAGATGCCAAGCCAAACCTAACTCTGATAGTAACTTTAATGCCTCACATCTCAAGATATGGATAACGTTCGGTGATATATTGTAAACGAGTTTCTCTAAAGATACATAAATACAAACATGTTGGTATTTATGTTCAACCTAAAAATACATAAATACAAACATGTTTAGCTGCCACAAATACATGCATATATATAATCAGATAACATATGGAATTAAAACATTAACTAAAAGAATAATGGTCAAGACAAATCAATAGGAAGATCAAAGAATATTTTTATTACATAATCGAAAAA